>JAJOZX010002070.1:55000-102500 GCA_023014485.1 Bathynomus jamesi
GTTGATTATTTCAAGTAAGCTGATTAAAAAAACAATTCTTAAATATGCAATGTGTAAATAAAGATTATGAAAAATTGAAAAGTTTTATTGGCCTTTTAAATGGTGTCTAGACTACAGACACAAATAGAGTACAGTAAAACTAATGAATGCTAAATAAAGGTGTATATATTCACAAGTATTATTTGATTATGAATGCTTATGAATTCTTATGAATGCTTATGAATGCTTATGAATTACGAATGAATAGCCTGGTCTTAAATTTTGGACCCATTTAATAAATTCTTTATTCTCTACAACTGAAATGGAATATTTGCTGAAAAGAAAAATCTGGCCATTTGCAAATCTAGTTCTTTTTTTATCTACAGTTGTTCTAACCACATATGGCATTATCTGACCTTGCGTTTTCTTGGCTGGAGTAGAATGAAAAAATGGTATGGAAGATTCAGAAGTGGTTGAAGTGAATGAAGTCTCACTACTGTGAATTGTAGTGGCATGAACCAGGCTTTCATATGATTTGCTTGAAGAGAGGGTCTACTCTCAAAACTGCCATGTCTGTGTAGGAGGAGGAGGAGTTGCTGATGTAGCTGTATTTGTAAGCTCATCCGCTTCATCACGAGCCTGTACCCATTTTTTATTGCATCGATTTAAGTGGTTTCATTCATTCTACAGGGTGTCCCAAAAGTCTCCATACATAGGGAAAATTAGCACTTTCTAGCAAAATGTGACTTTATTTACAAAATTCTCTACATGATTGCCATTTCTTTGTAAACACACACGGATGCGTCTCTCCCACTCATGATGAACTCGTGTTAACACATTTGGTGTTATGGACGTAATGTACCAGGAAAAGATACAGAACATGGATCGCCTAAAGGAACGCATTCGAAGTGCAATACGTCCATAACACCAAATGTGTTAACAACGAGTTCACCATGAGTGGGAGAGACGCATCCGTGTGTGTTTACAAAGAAATGGCAATCATGTAGAGAATGTTTTGTAAATAAAGTTACATTTTGCTAAAAACTGCTAATTTTCCCTATGTATGGAGACTTTTGGGACACAGTATTTTTTTCGAAAATACACATCCGCAGTATTTGCACCGAACTCTATTTGGTTTGTCACTCAACATTTTTACTTCATCACATTTAGCAGCTTTAAGTCTGCCACCAGTATGTGCAGGTCTAACTTTAGACATTATTAAATAGATATTAACTAACTAAAACTGATCTCTGAAAAAAAGATGTTCAAAAATAAGAATAATGTCTACTGTCTAGGCCTGTAAACAAATTGCAATAAAAATTCAGAAAAACACGCTACCGTGTTGATTCGAAATAGAACAAAAGCCACACTTTGTTAAATGAAAAAGCAATACGTTCCAACGGCACACAGTTATCTTCTTCAGTTGAAAATTGACCTTAAAACTGAAACAAAATATATAAATTCTAAAAATCATAGCTATAACTTTAATTTAAATTATGAAACCCCAAAACCCACCCAAAAACCCATGGGCTTTGGGTTTTTGGTAAAAAAAAAAAACAGGTTTTTGCCAACCCTGACTGTATGCCCTTGACAATTGGTTAGGTTAAGTGGTGGTATTTTCGTTAAAACTAACGAAAATACAACTTAACCTAACCTATTGTCAAGGGCATACAGTTGACCAAACTGGGCATACAGTTGACCAAACTGGGCATACAGTTGACCAAACTGGGCATACAGTTGACCAAACTGGGCATACAGTTGACCTAACTGGGCATATGATCTTGTACGAAATAATCAAGGTGGAATTTCAGCCATTTCGCGAAATGACCAAGCGACACACTTTGTAACATATATGTATGTATATGTGTGAGGAAATCTAGGTTAAGTTGGTGAATATTAACCGAATTGTGCATACCTTTTTGTTTGCGTGAGTATGTAAACATGGTAGCGAATGTTAAAAATATCGTGCATGTGTCCATTATTATATAACATCTGAAGTTTTAGAACCTTTCTAATGAGCAAACGTAAGTAGAACCAAGTAACAAAGGTATCCTATCTATCTATCTATCTATCTCTCGGTGGTGTAGTGGTTAGCGTCGCTGACTACGAATCCATCGGCCCCGGGTTCGAGACCCACTGACCGCAGCCGGCACGCAGCAAAACCCAGCTGTTCATTCTTCCACACAATAAAGAAAGTGGTTGGTAGATAAATGGGTACCCTGGGTGGTCTAGTGGTTAAGACGCTGGGCTGCTGGTGGGGCGTGGTTCAGATTCCACGTTAAATTGTAGGTCTAAGGTGGCTTGAAAAGCTTGCCCTTCGTCAGAATGAAGAATTTATATATATATATATATATATATATTCCATAATAAGAACATAAGATTCATTTTAGCTTAAATGGGTAATACAAGAATATGCTTGAAGAGTGCAGACATGGGGTCTATTACTGGGTTACTATTACTATTACTTTTGTATGTGGGGTACTTCACTCATTTGAAAAGGATCGTTGTCTATTTAAATGCAATTAGAAGCAGTGTGTTAACATGTATTTGTTTCAACCAAATCATTACAATTTCAGAGACTGTACGTCTTCATAAATTTTACTTTATTGAAAGATAAATTTGTTCCAATATTAGTTCACATACATATTTATTTTAGTTTAGAGTAGATTTAGTTCATTTTTTCAGTTCTTTGTCCACACAATATGTCCATTGCATCTCGGAAACATCAGTTGTTCAGATACTGTGTCCAAAAGGCGACATCTCTCTGGCCTGAAGATCTTCCCTCCGATACTGAACAATCGTTCAACAGAGGCCGATGTGGCTGGAACTGCTAAATACCTTCTTGCTAGTTGAGCAAAGTTGCGAAAAGAGGACTCGTTGGCTTCCCAGTATGGCAGTGGGTCCTTGGATCTTTCCAGGCAGGGCTTGGGCAGGTAGTCTATCTGGATCGAGGTAGTGGCTGTGGTAGTAGGCTGTCGTTCCATGAAGAGATCCAGGAAGTCCACATTTCCCTTAGACTTCTTGGCAGGGGGCGCTCTGGACTCAGTTGAGGTGGTGGTGAATCTTGCTGAACCTGGCTGGCCTTGGCAATCAGCTTACTCTGTAGCTTCTCAAACTGTGCTCCAGAACACCATTTAAACTTGAGGCGTGGGTCTAGAGCCGTAGACAGAAGAAAGACCTTGTTTTCATAAGGGCATATGCGCTTGTCAAAAGATGCTACAAATTTGCAGTCAGCTGCTGGAGCTGGGCTTTCAAGCCTCTGACACATGGCACAACGAGGCTTGCTGTGACATGGTTCTGTCCCTGCACCAGATTTGTAGCACTTTCAAATGGTGTCAGGATTTCACACACGTTTTCTAAGATGCTCTGTTCATATCTGGTGAGCTGAGCACAGTCGAGCTGCTCTAGCTTACTGACAGGTGCTTTCAGCACAGAACGCACCTTCATCAGTATGTTATTATTTGATCTACATTTTGTAGTGATATTATAATGTGTAATAATGAAACATTATACAGGTATGCAAGGTTTTTGGTATGTAGTAAACAAGCATGATATGGTTGGTTTTTGTTATTCCCTTGTCAAAGAAAACGATTGAATGACAGCAGTAACTATGAGAAAATTTTCGACAACCCAGAGTTAATGAAGTGCCATTGTAATAGAAAAGTAATAAGACTATTATCTATTACTTTGCTTTC
This sequence comes from Bathynomus jamesi, assembly GCA_023014485.1. NCBI lineage: Eukaryota > Metazoa > Arthropoda > Malacostraca > Isopoda > Cirolanidae > Bathynomus > Bathynomus jamesi. The sequence continues at coordinate 58,675 of JAJOZX010002070.1, forward strand.
TATTACTATTACTATTACAGCCAAAAATTTATGATCTATTACTATTATTGAAAAATCCTGTAATAGTCTATTACTTATTACTATTATCCCATGTCTGGAAGTGTGTAGTATATTTTTAGCAATAAGTGCTCCTCAGTGGTGTAGTGTAGTAGAGTGGTAAACATCGCTGATTACGAACCCATCGACCCCACGTTCGATTCCAGTCGTAGGCAGGCTGCGCATTTCATCCAGCTGTTCATTCTTTCTTTGGATGGTAGGTGAATGGGTACCATAAAGAAAATTCCCCAAATGAGGCGAGATGCTGCGGAAGAGTCGAACATAGGGCGATCCTAAGCATTTGTTCAAAACTCGATTAAAAAATACCAACAATTTGCGTACATAGACCACTTTGCTTTCCAAATACCCAACTGCATTTCCTTTATTACAGGAAAAGATTCAACGTGGGCGTACCTTGTGGGCGGTCACCTTATCTACGTAGTGCTGGCACTTCCATTCCATTGTTTCTTGCCCTTGTCGCCAACGCATCTGTTTCTTAACAGAAGGGACGCCTCTACAGCCCATAAAGGTATACATATACCGTACATTAGTGCTCAACCGTTCGATCATCAAACAGTTTTGTGTCTATCGCCAGGCAGAACTGGGCATCCCCCCCCCCCCAAATGCAATAACTATAGAAAATAATCATAAGAAAATGTCATTGCAGCTATACGAAACTGTTGATAATTCATAAATACTGTCTTAATCTAATTTCATACCCGAGACAAAATGGCACTTGGACTCGTTTGTACTTAATTTATATTATAAAAATTTTGAACATTACTCTTTTTGAAAAGTTTGTACTTTTGACCTTAATTTCATGTACTAAATATAATGACGTGATGCATGACTGCAATTGTAAAGTATGGGAGTGAGTAGTAGTGTGGATGGGAGAGGTGGAAGGCAGTCGAGTTATGGACAGGACTAAGTAGATTACTCTTGTGGCCAAAGTTTGAGTAACTCAGTTCCCCCAAAAAGGTTGGACACCTTTGCCGTATATATGTTCACTTACTTCGCAGCCTCGTTTAATACTATATCTTACTGTATACGTTCCTGCGTAACAGTAGTAGTTTACAGTCGTTATAGATCTGAAGAAAAGTGTAAAAGCAATGAACTTTATATGTATTTCTTAAGCAACAGAGGACTTGAATGTGAATTTCATTCTGATTCTGACTTTGAATTAGAGTACCAGTAATGAACTTTAATTTAATGATGAAGTGTTTTCATTCGCAGTCTTGTCCAAACTCCGGAACGGTGATGTTTACACAATAGCTGAAGAAGAGAATGCCTTGATAACGGCGTCTTTAGAGAAAGAAATGAAGGAGGTCCAAGGTGGTGCCTGGAAGTTATTTACGGATCGTCGATTCTTCCGTAGCCTCGCTTGCGTTATCATTTTGAACGCCGGTCAACAGCTGAGCGGGATCAATGCAGTAAGAATGGGGGAAAAAGGTCGTCTTCACTCATTTCTGACCACTTCCTGATTTCCTTCCTCTGTCTCACATTTAGGGTTTTCGCGACCTTGGTGTAACGCGTCACATTTTCTAATTATTATTTATGTTAATAATACATTACTTTAGTTACTTTGTTCTTCACGTTCCTTCAAATTTGGTGGTGGTTCAGTTTTCTGTTTTGACCAGTAAGGTACGTATTAAGTTCTTAGCACTAATTTGGAGAAACCCAAAGTTAAAGGGAGTTGTCTATCCTCCGAAAATGAACATTGAAGACACACTAATCCACAATTTCGTTAACCTAACCTAATTTATCATATAATTTAACCTTACGGGTAGTACTCCATTAAATATTTTGTCTATCTCCATTGAGCTTTGAATCCTCGTAAAACTACCTCTGGAGTAAACTGTTTACGAAACTACTTGAAAGTTCCAATAAAAATTCGTGAAAAAAAAGGTTAAATTTAGCTATTAGCTATGTGGAATAAATTAGAAAAGGGAGAATTAAGATATAAAAACAGAAATAGAAATTTAAAAAAAAAAGGTAACTATATTTAGAAATGGTAAGACGATGCCGATTGCTTCTTAAAGCGCTTTAAGGGCAACATTGATAATATATATTGATTATAGTTAAAAGGTAGTTAATTAAAGCATAAAGCGTAAATTAAAGCGTAAAGCGCTTTAAGGGCAACATTGATAGAATCAATTATAGTCAAAAGGCGTTTCTGGGTTAAAAATCTAACAACTTTACCCGCACTTTTTCCTTCTTTGATTAACTACTATTGTCTTTCGTTTTCCGTTTCTCTCTTGTCTTTCTTCATCTTTAACGTACCGCTGGACTTTTTAATATACCGCCGCCAATATGATATGCGAATTGTTTATTTTCTTAATGATAACACGGGCGTGCGTCGATAAAATGATTGAAATTTAAAAGAAAGGGCAAAGATAGATTGATTTTATTGCATGTACGTGGAGCTAAGTGATTTTTAAATTGTGGATTGTTCTCGGTTTTCGGGAATAACTAAAACAATTTGTATTTCAGGTGTTTTTTTACTCTACTTTCATGTTCGTAAATTCTGGTTTCGAGCTTGGGCAAAGTCAGGCGGCATCTCTATGTGCCGGAATCCCTAATCTGCTCATGGCAGCTTTAGCTTTGCCTCTCGTCAGGTCAGTATCGACATTTGTCCGTTGGTAATTACGAGTAGTTTTATACGTTAAAAATTCGCTAGAGTAAATAAAAGTGTGTGTTTCGATTACAAACTAGTAACCCTCATCAGGAAGTTAACTGAAATATCAAAGTTTAGTATATTTTATCCTGTTTCATAGAAATTTAGATGTTAAGTCAAAATGGTTCTTTGAGATTTGAATAATAATAAATATCCATTACAGTACCTTTTCACTTTTTTCATAATTTAAAAGCCATTTTTAAAGTACACAAAGACGTCGGACCTATTGATATAGGTCCGACGTCTTTGTGTACTTTAAAAATGGCTTTTAAATTATGAAAAAAGTGAAAAGGTACTGTAATGGATATTTATTATTATTCAAATCTCAAAGAACCATTTTGACTTAACATCTAAATTTCTATGAAACAGGATAAAATATACTAAACTTTGATATTTGGCGTTGTTTAGCCTCCTCTCTAATGCAAAGGTCATATGACAAGGGGTGCAAGATCTACAGCTTAACGTGGGATCCGAACCACAGGTCGCTACATCATCTGGGCACAGAGGAGGGTCCTCATTCATCTACTAACCAGACCACATGTAACTTCGCTGATCTATGGAAGCGGTGCTGCGACATGGCCACAACATAGCCCTGATGTACTGCAACTTGGCTCTATTAAATGTAGAAGTTTTTTTAAATTTGTTCTGAGCTAACCTTGAGTGGGTTAATCCTCTGATAATCCATAATTTTCTTTAATAATTCGTCAGTGACTGAGTGATGTTAATAATTCTTGAGGGCAGGGCAAATTTTTTTGTATTAATTGGTTTTGTCTTCAGCGCGACATACACTAACATCATCTTTGCTACGATATGTAGATAGATTGCAATAACACGTTCGTTTTAATATAACAGCCCAGTAAAGCCTAAAGCTTAAGGGCCAAATTAAATAAAATAAATAGTCGAGCTTCACAATTATTTGTCATTATAAATTGTAAAACCAACCTATTTATTTTATTATTAATAAAGGTTATTCGATTGAAAAAAATTCAATTCATATCTTGCGTAATATATTTTTAACTTTATCGGACTGATAAAGCAAATAAAACTCTCCCTTTGACACATTTAATCTGCAGTAGTGTAACGCCACAGTTGTTCTGTATGCATATATGCATACTGAGTACAGTACATATTTTACTGATACGCTTTAATCCTGAGCAATGGCGGATTCAGGATTTCTCCAAAGGCGTGGGAGCCGCAGGTTTACCAATCAAATTGAAAGTTGGTATTTTCATTTTCTATTAATAAATATTGAAGACTTTTTCATTATATATACACCCTATATATAATATTTTTTATAATTATATGTATAGTTTTCGTAGGAGGGCTTCAGCACCCCTGGTGCCCCCCCTTGAATCCACCATTGATCTTAAGATTATTAAATCTTAATAGTCTGTTTCTTTGCTTTTCAGATACGTTCGAAGACGCTATTTGTTGATGATTTCCATCTCTTTGTACGGTTTCTGGCAAATCGTTTTAACTTTAAGCCTTTATTACGTGACATGGTATTCGTGGGCCATGTGGTTATCCTTTGTAGCGATCTTTGCATCTGTCCTCACGTACGGCATAGGATTAGGACCAGTGCCATATATGATAGGAACAGGTAAATTATGCGGTGTTTTTACTCGTCTCGGAAACCCATTTCACACGATTTTTCTTCATGTCCCTTCGTGGAGTTTTGTATAATTTTTGGTATCGGTTCTTAAATGCAGTTCACGGGTATTGCTCATAATAATTAGTCTGGATTCGTAGAGGTTTTGTATTCAATTCAATTCAATTGTTATTCAAAACTGATGTAATATTGTTGGGGATGATAATACTGGGGTTGTTTAACCACCTCCGCAACATCTAAGGGACCTATAGCTTTACGCGGGATCTGAACCACGGGTCGCTACATAATCTGGAGGCGGAAGACGGTCTCTAATCCAGCTACTACCAAAACCCAATATCGCTTAACTTCGCCGATCGACGGAAAGCGGTGTTACGACATTGGCCAAGACGTAGCCCTCAACATTGTAAGGACAACATAACTTCAAAGTTAGTATAAAGAATATAATATTCGGTTCCTTAAAAATATGCGTTTATGTAAGAATATTATAAAATGAAAAACCAGGAACTACGATACGAGATAATACAATATTTAATACAAAGCGAATATCAATTGTGTGAATTAGTTTTAACGTGTTAGGCACAAGTTAAAACCTCGGAAAACCATCTAAAGGAAGTGAATTCAGCGTAGTTTTTATGCTTTGGGTATACAGGGTGGCGCAAAACTCAGGAACCATAGGCACATTTTGATAATTTGTTTTAATGTGTGTTTCGTTCGTTTCAGATTTGTTGTTGAACCTATGGTACAGAAATTGACAGTAGATGAACGGGTGGAGATAGTTTTAATGTGTGCAAGGCGTGGTAACACACCGATCAGTTGCTACTACTTTTAATGACAAACACCTTGAGAGGCCGCCAGTTGTTCAGGCATCAGTTGGAAAACTGTTCACCTCTTCAAAGAAACGGGAAGTGTTCATGATCGGTAGCGTAGTGGCCGGCCAAAAGTTCAACCGATGCAGCAACATCACTAACGGTATTCAATCACCTCGAAAACAGCCCACGCAAGTCCTTAAGAAAGTTATCCCAGGAAACGGGTGTCTCCAGAAGATCCATTCAACGAATTCTTACAAAAAATCGTTTCCACCCCTACAAAGTCCACCTCGTTCAGGAACTGCATGGTGACGACACAGACCGTCGTGTAGAGTTCTGCCAGTGGTTTCTACAACATCGACAGCTTCAACGAAGGATCATGTTCAGCGACGAAGCGATATTTCACCTCAGCGGTCGTGTCAGTGGACATGATGCGCGTCATTGGGCCAATGATAACCCCCACTGGATGGAGGAAGGACATGTGCAATATTCTATCGACGAATTATAGTGTCGGCTGCGCTCTGGGGGGATCGGTTAATTGGTCCGTACTTTTTCGACAGCAATGTAACAGGTGAAACATATCTGCATATGCTGCAAACATTTCTAATGCCCATACTGAACGACATTCCATTGGCAGAACGGGCGAAGATGTGGTTTCAGCAGAATGGTGCACCACTACATTTCGCAACCATCGTCCGGAGCTCTTTAGATGAAACATTCCCAAGCAAGTGGATCGGACGGCGAGGGCCCATTGAATGGCCACCTAGGTCTCCAGACCTCACGCCTCTCGACTTTTTCTTGTGGGGCTATCTGAAGTTGGTAGTCTTTGTTGATCGACCCAGAACCATACGTTCTCTAAACTCTAAAGGATAAAATCACATCCGAGTGTGCCAAATTCAGTACCAATGTGTTAAGGAATGTTCAAACATCATGCATTCAACGCATCAGAAAATCTCCAAGTGGAAAGCCCTAATTCGAACATTTATTATAATTTAATAAACTGTGCCTATGGTTCCCAATTTTTGCGCATATATATACAGGGTGTCCCATAAATCCGGCATCATAGGAAAAATAATAAAAAAAGGCAAAACAAAAGCTCTTATTTACAGAACGTGCTCAATATGTCCACCATTGTTTTCAATACACAAATTCAGACGTGATACCCAGTCAGCAAGCACACGGTGAATGATGTCAGGAGTAATGGTGTTACATGCCCCAATAATGCCGCTTCTGCAAGTGTTCAACACACCTAGTTTTCTCTGCGTATACCAGCGCTTTCAAGTGGCCCCAGAGATAAAAATCTAGTGGCGTGAGATCCGGGCTTCTAGCTGGCCATTCCACAGGCCCTCGACGTCCTGTCCAATGGCCAGGGAATTGTTGGTACAGGTATTCCCTTACTTGGGTGCTGTAATGTGCAGGAGCGCCGTCTTGCTGGAACTATGTTGGGAAATTTCCTTCTTCGTTCAAGACACTGGGAAATGCTTCTTCCTTGAGCATACGTAGGTAGGTGCCTACAGTGACATGTTCATCGGAAAAGAGGGGGCCTATAATGCGATCCTTCCAAATGCCACACCATACCATCACCCGAGATGCACCTTGTTCCTTTGAAGAGGTATAACAGTGAGGGTTGTTTTGAGACCAGTAGCGGGTGTTCTGTTGATTTACCTCACCATTTCCATAAAAAACAGCCTCGTCACTGAACAGAATGGTGGACGGGAAATTGGCATCCCGAGCATATTGTTCCGTAGCCCATTCACAAAATTCCCTCCGCCGGTCGGGATCATCATCGCTTAATTTCTGTAGGATCTGAAGTTTATATGGATGCCATTTGTGAGCCTGAAGAATGTGATGGATGCTAATTTTCGACACTCCTGTCTCGGCGGACAATCGCCGAAGAGACTTATTGGGAGTTCTTTTAAAATGAGCCAAGATAGCAGTCGCTGTATCATCGTCAGTGGACCTCCTTGAAGGTCCACTGCGTGGTTTATCTTCTATGGATCCTGTTTTCTTAAACTTTGCAACAGGTCTGCTAACACAACTCTGTGTTATTGGCTCGCGGTCTGGATGCAGTCTGTTAAATTCAGCAGCGGCCTCTCTCTGACTGATTTCCTATGAGTAGAATTATCGGGATTCATTCTTCCTTGCTCACAGACATTATGGTTTGTAGAAAGAGAAAAATATGAATTATGGTTTGTAGAAATAGAAAAAATATGAATTTATCGTATGATGCCGGACTTATGGGACACCCTGTATATATATATATATATATACACACACACACACGGTGGTGTAGTGGTTAGCGTCGCTGACTGAATCCATCGGCCCCGGGTTCGAGACCAGTGATAGCAGCCGGCGCGCAGCAAAACCCAGCTGTTCATCCTTCCACACAATAAAGTGGTTGGTAGATAAATGGGTACCCTGGGTGGCCTAATGGTTAAGACGCTGGGCTGCTGTGGGGCGTGGTTCGGATTCCACGTTAAACTGTAGGTCTAATGTGGAGCGAAAAGCTTGACCTTCGTCAGAATGAACAATTCGGGCTGAAGCTAACCAAAGGTTTTATATTATATATATATATATTTTCCTTCCTTCCTTTCAGAAATATTTCCTTCCGAAGTGAGAGGATTAGGTCTCGCAGTTGGAGGTTTGAGCAACTGGGCAGCCAACCTTCTGGTGGGCCTCTTGTTTCCTATTCTTCAGGAGAAATTAGGAATCTTCACCTTCGTCATCTTTATCAGTTTCTGTATTTTACTCCTGCTGTTCGTTTTCTTGTAAGTACACAACATATGTATACAGATTGCTAAAGTTCCCTAAGCTTCTCTCCTGTATGTGCTAGATCTTGATCAATTGGCTTCTACTTTTGTAAGTTAAATAAGTCTCTCTGCTTCCACATGACTGTACCAAATTTACTTAACATATTCTTTAACCCAAGTTCATTTAGGATACCCCAGGTTAAATTAGGTTAGGGTACACTAGGCTAGGTTCTGTCTGATTAAGTTCGGTTAGATTTGGTTTGTCGCGGCAGGAGTGTAAGACGTAATTTCGTAGGAATAAGTATACATATTATTGGTTTCAGTATAACGTTTCGAATAGGACGCTTACAGTACTCTACCACTGACCTAACGGGCGACGTTGAAAGTAGATCGCGAATCAGTGAGGGAACGGTTACATTTTATTTCCGCGAAACATAATAATAAAATTCACCATTAACTAAAGTAGTTTTAAAAATGTAACAGTAGAAACTTCCTAAAGTGACCACAACCGAAACCAAAAAAAAGAAAAGAAAAATAGTAATTTTAGGCGGGTGGTTACTTTAAGGAAAAAAAAAAATTTTCTCCAAAGAGCTGATAACAAATTGACCAGCTTTTTTGTTTACGCTTTTGAGCTTTAAAAACGATCATTCTACTAATTTTGAAAAGGAAGTGATTAATTTTGAAGTGAACACTTTTTTTTTAACTTCCTATTTATGTAATTGTGTAAACAATTTTCCAGAAATTAAGTTATAAAAGGATTTAAGTTGTAGGATCATTGTTTTATTGAAACTTTACCAGATCAAATTCTGACCAAAAATTATTTTTTTTAGCTGCGTAAAACCGGTCAATTTCGACAATATGCAGTTAGAAAAATTTGTATTGTAAATATGTGATTTTTGCTGGAATCGTAATAAAAAATGGTAAATTTAGTTGCGTGGTCACTATGCAAAGGTGGTCACATTGGCGAATTCTTCTCTAATCCTGTTTATTTGTACAATTCCTGATCATTAGTTACCACAATGGGTTTTACATTTTCTTTACCTTTTTCTGCAGCGTGGTTCCAGAAACCTTCAAAATAACAAACAGTAATGAAGGATACACAGACTCCGAGAAAAACCCCCCCCTACATCGTTTTCACAAAATTCACCCTCCTCCTGCTCTCCTCTAACTCCAGTGAGGTCATTTAGATGAAGAATGCGATAAAAAAAAGTAATTTCACACTTGCTCCCTATTCTACATGTTTAAAGTTTTATTTATTATGCGTATTCAGATGGTAGATCCAAGTAGAAAAAAAAAAATGTAGTATGTATGTATGTATGTTTCAGACCAACAAAGATCCTAGGATCCCCTCATGGCTGGTCTACCTAACTGTGTTCGTAATTGTGTATTGTGCATGTCCTCCGTGGTGGCGGAGGGGACCTACAATTTTACGTGGGTTCCGAACTACAAGAACATAAGAAATTTTTATAGTGGGCACACTAGGGGCCACTTCGACCCATCAGGCGGCTCTACTATGTAAAAACTGCCTGTACATTGGCAACAACCAATTTTTACAAAACTAAATAATTATCAATTTAAAACTAATTAATTACACTGGCCAACAAAATGAAACTTTTTTTTTCTCATCACAAACATGATCACACTTTTCTTAATGCATATTTCGCGGTGATTCCGAATCTGGTTTTATTTTGTTTCTAGCACGTATAGTTATATAGATACACTGGTTTTGATATTTTTAAGTTTTTGATATTGCTATAAGAAAATTTATGGATGTATAGATCACACTTAGGAATGCTAAATAACAAATACATCATATACCTTATTCAATGTACTTATAAATAAAGAATATATACATTATTTTATTAAAAGCGCTGTGAGTGTGATTTCCTTTTGTAAATTTGGCCTGGATTGTCACGATACAGCATCCAACAATGGTCCGCCATCATGCTTTCATTCCAATATCCTTGATAGCGCTTCTCCATCATCTGAATATCTTGATGGAAGCGCTCTCCTTGCTCGTCACTCACTGCACCAAGGTTTTCAGGAAAGAAATCTAAGTGGGAATGCAGGAAGTGAATTTTTAACGACATTCGACACACCATTTCTTTGAAGGCATCAAGGAGGTTCTTGACTCGATCCTTATACGCAGGTGACTTGTTGCTTCCAAGAAAGTTTTCACATATCCATTTGAACGCCAGCCAAGCCTTCAATTCCAGCGGACTTAGGACTTTTTCAAATTCAGTGTCATTCAAAACCTCCCTTATTTGTGGCCCAACAAAAATTCCTTCCTTCAATTTTGCTGCAGTAACCTTCGGAAATTTCCTTGAAAGGTATTGGAACCCTTCAGAATTGACTTTACCCATTGCTTTAACAAAATTCTTCATTAAACCAAGTTTAATGTGAAGAGGTGGCAGATAGATCTTTTAGGGATCCACTAAAGGGACAGACTGGACATTGCTTATCCCTGGGACATATGTATACCTAAGTGGCCAGTCACTTTTGGTGTAATGTTCTATAGTGGCGCGACTGTCCCACAGGCAAAGGAAACAACAAAATTTTGTGAATCCTGACTGCATACCCATAAGCATTCCTATAACTTTTAGATCTCCACAAACATTCCATTGATGACTGTCGTATTTGATTGCCTTAAGTAGTATATCCATATTGTCATATGTCTCTTTTAGATGGACGGAATGGGCAATGGGGATGGATGGCATTATATTACCATTATGCAAAAAACTGCTTTCAGGCTTCTCTGCGACGAATCGATAAAGAGGCGCCACTCAGATGCCACATACGTCTGAGATATGGCTGTAAATAGTCCATTGATGTCATGGCAATAACAGAGAGGACCGTCTACTGAAAAGAATGCTGTTAATTCAAAATTCCGCTTTCGGTAGTAACTAATACGAACATTGTTCTCAAGTAAATTGTTCTCCTTTAGTCTTGAGGCGAGAAGCTCTGATTTCTCTTAGACAGCGATAAGTCTCTAACAAGATCATTCAACTGTCCTTGGGTTAACTTTTTAGGCTCTAAATGTCTACCTTCAAAAGTGTACTCTGGTTCTGTAGATGGTCCGGAAACGCCAGTTGCACCTTCATCACTTTCCATGTCATCTATGATAGAATCTAGCCTATCACTTGGGGGGAATTGGAATGGGCAATGTTTCATGTTTTACAGGTCTACGTGCTGAATCCAAGTTTGGATATACAATCTGGTGTTTGTTCTTGGCAGAAAACCCCATTAAGTTCACACTACAAAAATAACAGTCTTCATGATGATCTCTCGGCTCCCTCCATATCATGGGTATGGCAAATGGCATTGAAGTTTTCTTTTTGTTAAGCCAATCATGTAATCCATTTGAACAGCCAGAACAGATTTGATGTGGCCCATGGTTTATCTTGGTCACCTAGATGGCAACCAAAGTATAGCTTGTATATTTTCTTAGTCGGTTGTAATACTTCGTCGCTGTGTTTTAGTTGTGAACTGGCCGCATACGAAACAGAACTTGTCGGGGTCATTCTTACATTGTCGAGGCATGTTGACTGACCTGCACAAAAAAAAAAAAAAAAAAAAATGTACAACTTTATACAAGTTCTTGGACTGGACTGATCTTTTGACACACACAGCACGGCGTTGTTGCCTGAATCACAATGCTGCTAGACGTAAAAGCTCTCACCTGAAATACATAAGATGTATAATTAAGATTATTGAAATAAATAAGATGAATAAACTAAAAAAAAAACAATAAAATAAACACAATCAAATGTTGAAATATTAGTATTTTGCCTATTTAAAATGGTTAAATCTGTGTAGTTATATATATGCCTTCATCTTGAAAACTATACGTGCTAGAAAAATCTGAATGCAGTTTTGGAATCAGCGTGAAAAATGCTATCCAGCCACCACAAATTTTACTCTGATGAAAAATCTTTGTTGACCAGTGTTATCGATTTAAAACTAAAGATAGAATCTCTGGATCCAGAGGATCAAGTCATAATAGATTACTATCCACAAATATGTTACTCTATATCTATTTATAACCGACATGCAAATATATCAGATCCAAAGAATCCAGTCAATTTCATTACGGTATCCATCAATGCCAGTACCTTGCCAACCAAAAATAAGTCACGGTCCATTACAATATATATACTTAGGAGGAAAAGTGTAGGTGTAGGTGTAGGTGTAGGTGTAGGTGTGGGTGTAAAGACTGTACAGTAATGTAGAAATGTGTGTGCACCCATTTTGGGTCTCCCATTTAAAGGTGTTTGTGGGGCAAGTGAAGATGATGAGTTTTTCAATACCTCAGTACTATGGGGGGGGCACCGCTCGGCAGAGGAATATCTTTAAATGGGGTGTGTAAGGACAGAGTATCCCCTAACCCAAGATGCTGCCTCCCTATATCCAGAGATGGGCAAGATCACCAACTTTGGTGATCTTGAAGATCAAGATCAGATCACCAGAAAAATGTGATCTTGAAGATCAAGATCGTGATCTTGAAGATCACTTTTCAAGATCACTTTTATATGAATTGAAAAAAGTTGTACTCTTGTAGAGTAAACAAAAACAAATTATTTTGTTAATCACTCCTGAAAAGTATCACTCCTAATACTCCCCTGAGGGCTGAGGCAATACAAGCATCGCATCCTACCCATGTCACCTGATCTAAACCACGGGGATTGACGATTCCCCTTTCAGTTTTTCAGGTGGTAAACTTAAAACTTAGTATTATCATAACTTATCAGCAAAGAAAAAACTATTAAATGACCTACATATAGTTTTTAGTTCTATTTTTCTCAATTCTCATTTCACCAGGTCCATAACCCATATCAATGAATGGTCAGCATATATAAGTAAACATTTTTTACATAGAATTTAATTTGTTTTACTGCAGTACGCAATTACTGACAATATAAGGGTAAAAACCGCAAGTTAAGAGTGTTAATTTAATGTTCAACGCTGTAAACATTTGCTTTCAGCAAAACCAATTGTTCAAAGTTACCATCCGAGAGAGGACTTCGTTTGGGGCTATGAACCATGCCAGCAAACGAAAACAACCGTTCCACTGGTGCAGAGGAAGGTAGCGTGGTGTTATACCTCTTGAAGATCTTCTTTATAGCAGGATACCTATCTAGAGTCGAGTGCCTTACTGGTGTCCTGCAAATAATTGAGGACTTCCAAGTCTTCCTTGTTGTTAGGAGCAGAGAATGAGCCGTCCATAGTTCTGAAGAAATCGTCTTCAGATGATGAGTCTGAGTTCACCGAACTATTACCACTGCTGTCAGAATTACAATTTCTTACAGCCATTTGCAGCTTGTCTTTTACTTGAGACTTGATTGCTTCATGATCGCCGAAATTAGGCCCTTGCAACAATGATATCCATCTAAGTTTGAAATACGGATGAGATACTGAGGCCAAAACGGCATCAGTTACCTCGGGCTCAACGACAAAAAATGACCAAATCTGGCATTGAAGCCAGAGACGACTGCTGCCAGTAATGGCATGCAGTGTCTCAAGCGCAGGTCGTTTGGTTGGATAGGCTCAATCTTGCGAGGGCATCTTGAGTCACTAGGACTGTTGGAAGAAGACAACCGTAGTAGCATTCTTTCTCTGCCTGTAATTTGTTGAGGGCTGCTGCAATTGGTTTTAGAACAGACAAATATTCTGAAATAAATTCCAATTCATTGTCTTTGAGGATGGGTAGATTCAGTTCTTCAAGAGCTACATTCACGTCGTTCTTATGTTTATATATTTGGCTTAATGAGTCGTACATTGAGTTCCATCGGGTGACGCATGGGTACCTAAATTGGACGCCAGTTATTTCCTGTATTTTTTCTGCTGACTTGGGTTTACCAGCAGCATTCCACAGCGCCGAACATTTTCCCATTGCAGAATGCTTTATCCTCTTTAGTCCAGGTGAATTCAGTCCTTTATCTGCATCAGTTGTTGCTACCAAGTTCAATGTGTGGGAGGTACATCGAATATGGGATGATAGTTTCACTGACTCCTCTCCATGCTCTCCTGAATGTTCAGGAAAGTTGCTGATGATAACCTCTTCATCTGAATCTTTTTCATCATCATCTTCATCTGCATCATCTTCATCAATGTCGTCAGTACGATTCTGAACACGAACACCGAACTCTTTAAAGCATTTCACCATGTTCGATGCATTGTCGGTGACTGTAGATACAACTTTTCTATAAGATAAACCATGCTCCGAGTTGATCCTGTCCAATATTCCAGCAATTTTATCAAAGCTGTGTGTTCCACGAAATCTTCGGCATGCCAGTGCAGATACTCGCGACAAGTCATCATTGATCTGTAATGTAAGAATATAAAATCAATGTTTGTATGAACATTTTTTTAAGCTTAATTTAATAATATTGGTTAGACACGCACCAGCTAAACTGCGCCACCAAACATTGAAGAGAAGAACTATGTGATATAAAGGAGGGCAATTCAGCGATGAGTCGCCTACCATACACCACATCAATGACCCATCCCATAAGAGCAAATGTGGAAGAGTCCATATTCACAGCCTGTGATATGGACTCTTCCACATTTTGCTGTGAATCAGACACAATGACAGATGACAGAATCATTGAATTAGTGTGAAATTACTGTGAATCACAGCAAAATGAAGACTCACCAAATTAATGAATGAGGAACACGTGTCGAATAATTGAAAAGATTATACTATAAGTCTATCAGTCTATCACCAATGGTCAATTTATCAATTATATAAAAATAATACACTAAATCAATAGTATGAAAAAACTATTTAGGGCTATGGGTTGATTGCCTGTGCCCTCATCCGTTGGAAATTTCCAACAGACGTCAGTGGAGGGTTACCGACAAAAGCCCTATGCTTTTTCGTTAGAGAGTTATAAATATGTAGGTCTTTAAAGGACCTCTTTATATTATATTGATTACGGTAATTCTAGCATCGGGAGTTGGGAAAGCTTATGTTAATGAAAAACTGAAATTGCTCACCTTATTTTTGCTGGGTCTTTGTTTGTTTCGATGTAGGGCGTGACGGTCATTTTCGGTGTAGGGCCGCCACGATGGGGTTACGCGGCGAATTTACTTAAGGTAATTAATATAGGCAGTCACTATATAAACCCCTGAAGGAATAGGCCTATCCTTTTATAGTCATTAGGTTTTATTTATAAGGAATTCACTCAGGACTTGAGGGAAAATTTAGACACGTTTCCCAGTTTAAAGCGTTCGCTTGGAATAAACAGCCCTGAGAGCCGTTCCTTGGTTCGCTTGTATTATTATTATTTGCCGATCTAGCAAATTTTGTTGTGTCTACTCTTTTGGTAGACTAAACAATAAATTGGGTTTTCTTGTTGCTATGTGGGCTGATTCATACATACAGGTTCTTTGTACGTATGGCAATTCAATTATTTCATTCCCAATAGGCTATGTCGCCAATCCCGAGGCAATTTTGTATAGATATTTAATTCAATTAATTAATAATTTATATTTAATTATGAAATAAATGTACCACATATGATACCATGTTGTGAGCGCGTATAGTTTTTCCATATACTGGGGGGGGCCGGAGAAAAATTTGTATGTTATAGATCAAATTTTTTGACAAACTGTGTAAACATGTAAATGGATCAAAAGAATGAAGTAGAAATTTAGGAAGAGAGAGGTTACTCAAGACCTATTCAAATATTAAAGTTCAAGAGGCCAACTTCTCAAGTTTAGTTAAAGTTATGTCAATCAGTTTGACTCCCTTTAGGTATAGGAAATTTATGGGATTAAAGTAAAGTTATTAAGCATTTTAACTTTGCTCAGTTTGTGTAAGTTTTATAAGTCACCAGTCTTAATTTTTTCTTGTAAAAGTTTTCTGGCTTTCAAAGCAGTCTTTCTTTGAGGCCTGTCTGGTTTAGTCTGAGTTACATCAGGCACATTGAGAGATTCCTCCCCAATAGTATCCTGATCCATCCTTTGGGGTAATGGTTCTAATTTAGCCCCACACTCCAAAGGATATAGTAATGTGATATCTCTGGTGGTTTCACCAGTTGCTGTTTTCAGTTTTACAACCCTGGTAACTTCGTCTTCACCAGTTTTGAGTTCCAAGACTTTTCCCATTGACCAATGTTGTCTTGGTGTCTTGTCATGTATCAACACAATGTCCCCAATTTTGACTGAATCATTCCAACTTTGTTTTGTTAATTGTTTATGTCTTTCTCTAAGACTTGTTAAGTATTCTTCTCTCCATTTTGTTATAAATTGAGTCTTGATTTGTGTCAAATGTTGTATTTTGTGTTGAGTTCTTTGTGTCCTATTTCCCAATCTGGATCCTCTGTACTGTTATGTTCAGATTCTGGTAACATGTTTACTGTTTCTCCCTTAATTAGGTGGTTTGGTGTGAGAGGTTCTGGCTCATTAATACCATCTCCCACATAAGTTAATGGTCTGTTGTTGACAACATTTTCAATTTCTGACAGAATAGTCATGAGTTCAAAAAGTTGTAGATGTTTTGTCCCAATAGTCTTTTTAAGGCAGTTCTTTACAGTTTGTATGTTTCTTTCCCAAATTGAACCATACCATGGTGTATTAACAGGAATGTACTTCCAGGTTATGTTGTGTTTGGTTAAATGAGTTTGTACTGTTTCACTGTCACAAATCTGATGAATAATTCTTTCACCAGATTTGAAGTATGTGGCATTGTCTGACCATATAGTTTTGGGTACAGAATTGTGTGCACAAAATCGTCTGAAAGCAGCAATAAAAGCTTCTGCTGTCAGATCTTCTACTATGTCTAGACATATGGCACGTGTGGCAGCACAGGTGAAGAGTACAATGTACACTTTGTATTCCTTTGAATCCATTTTGTCTCCAAAACTCACATTTACCGCTCCAGTGTAGTCAATACCCGTGGTTTCAAATGGCCGAGTAAATGTTACTCGTTCCACAGGTAGGTCTGGAGGGCTTGGGGTCTTAAAGGGTCGTGAATGGATACGTTTACAAGGAATGCATGTGTTTAAAATTTTCTTTGTTTCAGTTCTACCCTTTGGTAGCCAGTAAGTTTTTCTCAGCTCTGTCAGGGTTTGTGGGACTCCCATGTGGTGTATTTTGTTGTGGGTATCCCTGATGATGAGTTTTGTGAAGTGATTTCTCCTTGGAAGAAGAATTGGGTGCTTAGAGTTGTAAGTCAAAGTTGACTTGTTAAGCCTTCCTTTACACCTTATCAGACCCTCTGTATCCAGGTACAGATTTAGATCCATGACAAGTGAAGGAATACCTTTGTTTAATGTGCTACTGGACCTAAGATACTTCAACTCCTTGTCAAATTCTGAAGCTTGTATCTGTTTGAGCCAGTATTTTGTTGCAGTTTCTGTTAAGTTAGAAAAGGCTTTCTGAGGACAGTGTTTGAGAAGGTAGCTATTGACAAACTTGCAGCAATAGACTGTAATTCTCAAGAGTTTGTTTAGGTCTGAATAAAGGTGATAGTCAAATATAGGTTTGTCCTCAGTGATCTTTTCAGTTGTTGTAGAGTTGAGTGTGAGGTTAACTACTTTGGCTGGCCAAAGATCCTCACATGTTAGCCATTCGGGCCCTTCATACCAGATTTTATTTGTTTTCAACAGCTTGTAAGAGAGCCCTCTTGTCAAAAAGTCTGCAGGATTCTCCTTTGTTTTTATGTACCTAAATTTGATACCAAGGTTTGTGTTTGCAGTTTTGATTTCTGTTAGTCTGTTTTTCACAAATATATTTTTGCAAGAAGTTGTATCTGTGTTGGTCACCCATGTTAGACAAATTTGACTGTCTGTCCATAAGTAAATGTTTGTTATGTCAACTTCTTTATACACTTGTGAAAGAAAGTTTGCTGTTTTAACTCCCAATGAGACAGCTAATAATTCAAGTTGTGGTACAGTTTTCTTTTGGTTTAAGGGTGCCACTTTTGCCTTTGAATAAACCAAGTTACTTTCATTTTCACTTGTTAAATAGGCACAACACCCATAAGCTTGTGTGCTGGCATCTGTAAAAATGTGTAGTGTTTGCGATTTCAATCTGTAGCCAGCACATCTTGGTACGTAGATGTCTTGAACTTTGTTCAAGTCTGTGGCTAATTTTTTCCAATGAAGTTGGTCTTCCACTGAAAGTGGTTCATCCCAATCAATTTTCTTTTTCCATAAGTCTTGCAAAAGGATTTTGGATCTTATGGTTGCTGGTAAATATAATCCAATGGGGTCAAAAATTTTGGATGATTCTGAAAGCACTTGTCTTTTTGTATTGGCATTTGGATTTAAGTTATAACTCTTCGTGCAAAGAGTGTCATCGTGTTCAGAATTCTGTTTTAAAAACCAAAGCATTCCAAGTGTTTTCGTGTAATTGTTTGGTTCAATGTTCCCATTGTTGTCTTTTGTTATTTGTTCATTTAATTTAGGAGAATTAGAAACCCATTCTCTCAATCCAAAATTTCCTTGCTTCATTATGGGTTGTGACATTTGGTAAATTTCAAGCAATTCCTCTTCAGTTACAGTGGAACCAATGAGGTTATCCACATAAAAGTTTTGTTTTAAAAACTGAACTGTTAAGTCCTCTTGAAATAAGTTTAGGTGGTTTCTAATTGTTAAAGCAAGAATACTTGGAGAGCAATTTGCTCCAAAAATAATTACTTTAAATCTGTAGGTTTTGAAACCTTTGTTAAGGTCATGTGGATCATTCAACCACAAAAACCTGAGATGATTTTTATCATACTCAAGCTTCAAATTTATACAGAGGAATGCTTTTTCTATGTCACTTTGTACTGCATAATTGTCTAAACGGAAGCAAAGGAGAATTTTTACAAGATCTGAGACAAGGTTTGGGCCTTCCATGAGACAATCATTTAAACTAACAGAATTTGTGTCTTTTAAACTACAGTTGTATACTACTCTTAGTTTAGTTGTGGATGAGTCTTCTCTGTAAACTCCCCTGTGTGTTAAATAATGACAACCTCGTTTTTTAAAGGGTTCATCAGTAACTTCTTCAATGAAGCCCCTTTCTATTTGTTCCTTGAATATGTTGTTGTATTGTTCTAAAAGATTGTCATTTTTTAGTTTTCTGTAATTTTTATACAGATGTGCCTTAGCTACTTTCAAATTGTCCATTATTTCTGGACAAGGTGTTTTCCAAGGCAGCTCCACATAGTATTGATTGTCTCTGTGTTGTAATGTATCCTTAAATTGTTCTGTCATCAATTGGTCTTCATGTGTAATAGTACTGTCCTTTATGCCAACTGATTCTAATAGTCACAACTGCTGTAACCCTTCATCCAATGTGGAATCATTTTCATTCAAATGATGTGGGATTATGACAGTGTTTTTGTAGTTCGAGTTTGTCACATAGTCAGAAATTTGTGACTGTGGTGATTTTGTTTTGCGTAAATTTTGTTCATGTTCTGTGTTTTCTGTGTCAGTAGTAAGATGGTATTTAGTTATGTCACCCAAAAGAGCAATACCTGTGGGAGTTTGTATGGCTATTCCATCTCCAATTTTAATGATGCCTCTATGGACCAGATGAAGATAGTCAGCCCCCATGAGCATATGTATATCATCAACTACATCTGCATTAAGGGTTTTATCAGCTATCGTGTATTTATTTTGAAGTTGGAGCAAAGCTTGTTTTAACCCAGCTATTTGTATTTTTTCTTGTTCTACTTTGTCCACAACAACAACCTTAAGGGTTTTAAATGTTTCATCAAGAGTTAAAGTTATATTTGCAGTTTTAAAACTGGCTTGTACTGGGTTTTTATTGATAAATGATGAAATAGAGAGATCTTCATCTCCTTGTTGGTTTTGAAGTCCCAATTTTTCTATCAGTTGTTTAGTTACAAATGTTTGTTGTGAGCAGGTATCTAAAAGACACCTAACCTGTACTATTTGTCCTCTTTTGTTTTGGATTTCCAAAGTTGTGGTTGGTAAAAGAATTTTTGAATTGTGGTTAATGCTAGATGAACTGATATGTCCATTCATAGCATTTTTGGTTTGTTTCTGTTTGTTTTGGTTTGATTTGGGTGTTTGTTCATAATGTTTGTCAGTTTTTCCAATGTCTGTGTGTGTATTACACATAGGGGTAACATGGTCAAAACTGTTGCAAAACTTACAATTGTATATCAAATTTGATTTGCAATTTGACTTTTGGTGCCCTGATCCAGTGCATTTTTTGCATAAGTTTAGTTGTTCACAACGTTTTGACCTTGCTGTAAAGTCTTTGTATTTGGGACAATTTGTAGAATTATGTTCACTGCTAAAACAAAATTTGCATGGTGTGGGATTATACTCAAAAGTAGCTACATTAAAGTTTTGCAGAGTAGGAGTCTTTGAGTCTTTTTCTGTCACTTTATTTTCTGCAAATTGAGTTTTGCGGTTGTGTTTTGATGTAACTGGTAAGTGTTGAAATCTTTTGTTAGGTTTTTGGTTTTCTGCATTGTTGGTTTTTTCTTGTTCTGTGTTAAATTTTGGGTGTGTGTAACTTGATTTGTAAAGTGCTAGTACAGTTGGGAAATCTTCTCTTAGTTTATTAAGGCTAGGGTATATGTCAGTTGTCCTCTGATGAAATATCTCTTTGACTTTAGAAGGGAGCTTTTCAAAAACAACAGCTTGAATGATCCAAGCTGTTTCTGCAATGTTTAAATTATTGTTTTTAAGTTGTCCCATGAGACATTCAAACTCACAGTAAAAATCAAAGAGGTCACCATAGTTGTCTTTTGGGGTTCGCATGTTCATTACTTTAAGAGCCAAATCATGTATAATTTCATCCTTATTCATGTAATTTCTGTTAAGTAATTCTATTGCTACAGAATAAGAAGCACCTATGGCTGGTAGTGATTCCACTAATCTTAAGGCTGGGCCTTTCAGATAGTTCACTAAATAACTAAATTTATCAACATCTGTAATGTAGTTTTTATTACCTATAAGGCTATGAAATTTTTCAATAAAAGATTGAAATTTGGCTCTGTCACCCTCAAAAGTGGGTACTGCAAGTGTAGGCAATTTTGATTTTAGTTCATTGCCCTCAGCCACATTGGGAGGGCTAAATGAAGCATTTCTTGTAGCTTCTAAGAAGCTTTCGTATGTGTCTTCTTTTTTGCACTCATCAAGTTGGTTTTGAATTTCAGAAATATAGTTGTTAATTTTTGTAATGTAATTTTCATTGTCAAGTAGGAGAGTAGAATACTCATCATCTGTTAGTTCAATTGTGTCATCAATTTCTGTAATTATGTCTTCATCTAGTATGAAAATTCTTGTTTGTAACGAGTAATAGAATTTAATGTTGTTTCAAGATCATATCTTGTAGGTTCCTTTTGTTTGAAATCATTGTACAGTTTGGTGATGACA
The DNA here is from genome assembly GCA_023014485.1 of Bathynomus jamesi. Lineage (NCBI taxonomy): Eukaryota > Metazoa > Arthropoda > Malacostraca > Isopoda > Cirolanidae > Bathynomus > Bathynomus jamesi. The sequence goes on from JAJOZX010002070.1 coordinate 79,896, forward strand.
CCTTTACGTGCTGATTTTTTCCTCATTAATTTTTTGTGATTTTGAGATGGTGCCGTAGCCCCAAGGTCTGTGTTTTTGTTTTTCTGGTCTGGGTTTCTTACCCTTTTGTCCAAGTCTTCCATAATTGTTGTTAGTGTTAAAGTTCTGAGTTTAATTTTTTGATGTTGAGCAAGTTAAATTACTGTACAGTAATAAGTTTTTTATATAACCTGCGCCACAGGTTAAATTAAAAATTCACAATGTTTTTAGTTAGGATAGGCCTTGAGTGTAAAGAGTAAGGCCTACTTTAAGAGGTAGGCCTATTATGTAAGGTAAAGTTAGGTGGGCCTACTAAATAGGCCTATTTGTTGGGCCTACCAAGTAGGCTTATGTTTGGGCCTATTATTTTATAGGACCTCAAATGAGTTAAGCCTGTTAAATTAACAAGGCTTAGTTTTGAATTTGAAGAGTAGGACCTATTAAATAGGCTTAATGTTGCGGGCCTATTATTTTTAGGACCTAAAATAAGTTATGCCTGTTAAATGAACAAGCCTTTGTTTTCGATTAGTGTAAAGGTAAAGGAATCGGTTCCCAGTTGCTTAGGTTTTTGAAATTGGGGTTAGGCCTACTGAGTTAAGCCTAGCCACTGCGTGTGTCAGTGTAAATTTTAGAGGGGTTAGTTCCCCATACACAGGGCCACCATTGAAAAAACTATATAGGGCTATGGGTTGATTGCCTGTGCCCTCATCCGTTGGAAATTTCCAACAGACGTCAGTGGAGGGTTACCGACAAAAGCCCTATGCTTTTTCGTTAGAGAGTTATAAATATGTAGGTCTTTAAAGGACCTCTTTATATTTATATTGATTACGGTAATTCTAGCATCGGGAGTTGGGAAAGCTTATGTTAATGAAAAACTGAAATTGCTCACCTTATTTTTGCTGGGTCTTTGTTTGTTTCGATGTAGGGCGTGACGGTCATTTTCGGTGTAGGGCCGCCACGATGGGGTTACGCGGCGAATTTACTTAAGGTAATTAATATAGGCAGTCACTATATAAACCCCTGAAGGAATAGGCCTATCCTTTTATAGTCATTAGGTTTTATTTATAAGGAATTCACTCAGGACTTGAGGGAAAATTTAGACACGTTTCCCGTTTAAAGCGTTCGCTTGGAATAAACAGCCCTGAGAGCCGTTCCTTGGTTCGCTTGTATTATTATTATTTGCCGATCTAGCAAATTTTGTTGTGTCTACTTCTTTTGGTAGACTAAACAATAAATTGGGTTTTCTTGTTGCTATGTGGGCTGATTCATACATACAGGTTCTTTGTACGTATGGCAATTCAATTATTTCATTCCCAATAGGCTATGTCGCCAATCCCGAGGCAATTTTGTATAGATATTTAATTCAATTAATTAATAATTTATATTTAATTATGAAATAAATGTACCACATATGATACCATGTTGTGAGCGCGTATAGTTTTTCCATAAATAGCATACCCAATGCGCAGTGACTCCCATGAAACTGCGGTGATTAGTTGACCATATGTCGCATGTAACACACACATGGTCAACTGCTGCCAGTTTTGTTTGTATGGCTTCCTTCATTGTACTGGTTGTTGTTGCAAGAGATCTAGCCAGGGTGCGTCTAGATGGCACCTGAACAGCCGGGTTGACGTCTGAAAAAAATATTTAAAAATTAAAACAAATACAATAGATTAGCAATGGAAAAAATATCAAAATATTTAGCTAGGCTAGCGATAGTCTAATGTTCATACAAATAATATGATTAATTATTTTAATCAGATATTAGCTATGGAAAAAATAGCAAAATATTTGAGTTATACTAACATGAAAGAAGATCCTTAAATTCATGTAGTTCAACTAGGCTCAATGGTAGGAGCCCATTAGCCACAAGCGAGAGAATCTTCTTTTCAAGGATATCCTTGCATATTGGTGGTCCTGGTTTTTGCTTGGAATGTGGAACATGCTTAGTGTTGACTGCTTGGCAATTTTGGCAGGGCCAGCATTGCTGCCGCTGGCATCTTCTTCTTTAGCTGGACGCTTGCGAGATTTCTTCTCCGATTCATATTCACCCAAAAGATCCGAATGTAGTTTCTGCACAAGAAAATAATTATCATCATGCGGAGAGACTTCTTGAACACCCTGTATAATATTATCAGAGTATCAAACTTCTAGTTGAAATTAATACTTAACAAGATTCTAAAATTTTGTTATCTTTAACTAAAATTATTTTCACCATGATCAGTGCATTTTTATCCTATGTTAAATTGAAAGCCGAAATTTCGTCCTTCAGTAACTAAATAGGAGAAATTACAGACATGGATCAGACAGAGAGAAAGACAGATACACCTGGCGTTTTATTATAGTTGGATATCGGCAGTTTTTAATGTAGTTACTAGTCCATAATCTATTAATATCTGAATGCACAATATATTCAAATGGACGTCTATGTAAATGTAGCATTAGTCTTGTATGGCACCAGTCACTTAAAATATGACTTGAACCATTATGTTAATGTTGCTACTTACTACTTAGTTACTAAGTAGTACTAACCCTGAGGTGCCTCAGAAGATTGCTGTTGAGTCGAGGCCAGCAGACAGAATTGTAGTTTTCTTTGTACACTGCATACAAATAACTTTGATACTGTTTCCAGTTTTTTCGACAATTTGAAAATATTTTCCGTTCAATAGCACAGATTGATCCTTATTACCAACATTGTTATCTAAATATTTGAATACTGTTCTGGTGACAACCTAGAATATTTGGTTCCCTTGGGAGCCTGTTGAAGTTGTAAAATTGCACTCATTATTAAAAAATTAAATCTGTAAATAAAATATGTTTAGAATTAATTTATTATGAATACGGACCTATAGGCTATATTTTATGCCTATATATAATAATATATTAATAGAACACTTTTAACATAATTGCACAGTAAATTACACTTTTTACGAGCCTAAATTCCACAGCAACTACACCTTCCATGAGCCCACGCATGACGCAAGTCACCCAAGTTACTAACAGAAAACATAAACAGTCGGTGTTGAACAAAGTTGCCACCAGATGTCGCTTGGACAAAAAACAAATGACATTCGCATAGCGGCATATTTAAGAATCTAAAATTAAAAGTGATCTTGAAGTCTAAAGTGATGATCAAGATCACAAGAAATAAAGTGATCTTAGATCAAGATCACCATAATAAAAGTGATCTTCAAGATCAAGATCAGATCACGATCTTGATCTTCAAGATCACGATCTGATCTTGAAGATCAAGATCGTGCCCATCTCTGCGGCTATATCCCACAACACTTGTAAAACTATATTTTCTTAAATTTGTTCTACATCTTGCTTAAATAATTTCATACTATGACACCTAGTCTGGTTATTGTGATCTTTAATGAAAGAGAATCAAAATCTCTTATCCAGCCTTAATTTTACTACCTTAAATAATAAATCTATCAAACTAAATAAGTCTAATCGATTTTTAAACATGTTTATAGACGTGCTACTAATTACTCCTGCCGGCAAACTATTCCAGCTATTTACTATTCTATGCGTAAAAAAGTTTTTGGCAACTGCTGTCTCGAACCTTCTACTTGTCAACTTACCCCCGTTATTTCTAGTCCTATTATATTGAGATATTCGAAAAAGCTATCTCTATCTACGTTATCGAACCCATTATAATTTTGAAAACCTGGATTAGATCACCCCTTAGCCTCCTAGTCTCGAGTGTAGTCAATTTTAACTCTTTAAGCCTATCCTCGTACGACTTTGACCTAAGCGACGGAATCATCTTAGCTGCTCGTCTTTGAACTCTTTCGATTTTGTCTATATCTTTGCGCATATGCGGATTCCAAAATTGGATCGCGTACTTCAAATGGGGTCTAACTAATGATTTATAAAGAGGAACTATAATGTCGCGCGATTTGTACTAAAAATTCCGAGCTATAAAACCTAACACTTTGTTCGCTTTATTGACCGCTGCTGTACTTTGTTTCGCTACTTTTAAATCACCAGTGACTATGACTCCTAAATCTTTTTCCTGCTCTACGCTTATCAACTCTTTCCCTGACATACTATACGCAGAATTACCGTTACGCGAACCTATATGCAAAATTTTGCACTTATCGACGTTAAATCTCATTTGCCACGTGACTGACCAATCAACGATTTTATTCAGATCATTCTGGATTTTACCTCTATCTTCGTCATTAATCGCCCTACCACCCAGCTTCGTGTCATTCGCAAACTTTGAAACTGTACTGACTAGGCCGACATCTAAATCGTTAATATATACAGGGTGTACATAAAGTCAGGATCTATTTTTGTGAAATAATTATTTTTTCTATTTTTCTTTTCAGAAGCCCTTAGAATGAATACAGAAGAGCGTGTGGCAATAGTAATTTGGCGAATCGAGGGAAAGAAATACAATGACATCAGAGAGAAGTTTAGAAGGAGATTTCATAAGCCGGGGCCAATAGACAAGACAATACGAAAATTGGTGAACAAATTTAAACGAACGGGATCTGTAAATGATGAAGCAAGATCAGGACGACCGTGTATGTTAGATCTTACCGTGAATGCAGTACGCGGAATTATCACTGAGGAGCCACGTACGTCCGTTCGTGCTGCATCACACAGACTCGGCCTCCCGACGTCATCTGTGCACAAAATTCTGAAAGTTAAATTTGCAGAAGAAAAGCTATCATTTGCAGGTTTTACATGATTTACATGAGGAAGATTTCCCTCGACGAAGTGCTGTGTGTGCTGATCTCGTAGAACAAATCTGGAGTGATAATTTAATGGAAACATTCTCTTTAGTGATGAAGCCACTTTCCATACGTGTGGAAAAGTAAATCGCCATAACTGTCGACAGAGCTGGGCAGTATTTAAATACATTTGTATTTAAATACGTATTTAAATACATTTGTATTTAGAAACTGTATTTATAAATACATTGTTTTTCATGTATTTAAATAGTATTTAAATACTTTAATGAGTATTTAAATACAATGTATTTAAATACTCAAAATATAAAAATGTAAATACTTTTACTGGTTTAATACACGTTCTGTACTAGCACAGTACGACGCGTCGACAGTGTAGTACAGCATGGTTCATGTTTCAACGTGTCAGTTCAATCAGTTGTGTGCCACTCTTAGTCGAAAGCGGTTGATTTCTTTATCGTGTGCATGTCATGGCTTCAACAAGCAAATCCGGTGAATCAAACAGTGATATATCTGCAGATAACAATTTAGTGCACTCTCTGTTTGATGGAAAATACTTTAAAATTAAATCGAAAGACGGTAATAAGGTAAAGTGCACTAAAGTAGAAATTTATCAAAACATGAATTAGTGAATGCATATGTTAAAATTTGTATGTATTTAAAATGTATTTACAAATGTATTTAAATACAATTGATGTATTTTATATTTAGTATCTAAATACATTCGTAAAATGTATTTAGTATTTAGTATTTAAATACATTTCTCCCATGTATTTAGTATTTAGTATTTAAATACATTCAATGTATTTATTGCCCAGCTCTGACTGTCGAATTTGGGCAGATGAAAGACCGAATGATTTCGTCCAAAATTGGGAAAGAGACTCGCCTAAAGTTAATGTCTGGATGCAGTGGCGGTCCTAGCTTACATGACGCCCTGGGCGAACCTCACCTTCAGCGCCCCCCCCCCCTGTTCGCCAACACACACACATTCGAATCCCCCCAAAATAAAGGACAGACATAACTCTTTCACAAAATAACTTTTTATTGGACTAATTGTTGGAACTTCAGAACCAAAACAAAGACTCAAATTTCTGAATTTTACAAATCCTCATCACGTAAATAGAATAACTCACTTAAGAGAATGTAATTATGATACTATGAACAGGAAAAATACAAATTAAATTGCACAACTGCCATAAATAAACTAGAGAATCAAATTTCTAAATTGTACAAATGCTCTATCACATAAATAGAATAGACACTTAAGAGAGGGTAATTATTATGCTACACTTTGAACAAGAAACAAAATAAATTGCACCACAGCACAACTGCCATCTAAAGCCTGACTCTTCTTACCTTCCTTGATGCAAAGTCATGAATTAAATCATCATATGAAATCTGCTCAGCATTGTATGATTTATACTGATGATGGCCAGACCGTAAGGCGTTCCTTGACATAGTTGACCTCAGGTAGGATTTGATGAGCTTCAGCTTTGAAAAGCTCCTCTCTGCTTCAGCAACAGTGACTGGAAGAGTAAGACCAATTCTGAGAGCAGTCCACAAATTTGGATATATTTCAGAGAGCTCCCTTTCATGGATAAATGTCAGCAGTTCAAGCAAGGATATGGTCTTTGATGGCAAGTCAGGCAAGTTCTTCAGCTCCTGTGCAAGCTCTCTGCCATCCAAGTCAGATTGTCCCTTAAAGTGTAGTGTAGTACTAAGGTTCACACATTGTTCTGTCAGCTCCTCAAATGTGAGATTTTGGAAATGTGTCAGCACTCCAAACTTCTCTCCCACAATTTCCAACGTGGAAAATCTTTCCTGAATGGCTGATGTTGCAGCATCAACCACTGCATTGAAAAATGTCACCTCCAGCTTCTTCAAAGCATCAATCAAGGGCTCATCAGATGCTTCATAGGAGAAGTGCCGCTTTGTGGACCTCAGCCGTTTTTGTTTTAACACAGCCTCCACATTCATTTGTTCACAGATATCTGTGGCTGCCATTTGTGCAGCCACAAAACCTGTTGCCCTGTAATTGCGGAGACCTCTCTCTGTTTTTTTAGGAGATTTACTGCAACATCAACGTGCATGCTAGGAGACTGCATCTGCTTGCTCACATGCTGAATTTTGGCACAACAGGTCATGCCACACCACTGAACAATGGCGAAGCGGTATGACCCAACCTCCTCTGACAGAGATTGAGCCTCGACCTTTATTACAGAGTCTTTGGTGTGGTCCCTCACCTCGATCAGTGCATCTCTCACTGCAGCTGCCTGATATCTCAGGGGCTCCACACTCTTGATCTTGCTTTCCCACCTTGTATCAGACCACATCTTCAATGTGATGTTCACATGTTTTTTCAAATGGCCCATCGTTGTGTGGAGGCTGAAAACAAGTTGTAAAGCTTCTGCAAGATGCCAAAGTAACTTGTGGCATCAATAGATCCCTTAGCAGCATCGGCCACAAGCAAATTCAGAGAATGAGCCCCACATGGAACAAACAGAGCTCTGGGATTAATTTCTAGGAGCCTGGATTGAACACCCTTGTTTTTTCCCCTCATGTTGGCCCCGTTGTCGTATGATTGTCCTCTACAGTCCATGAAAGGAACTTTTAGCTCCTCCAGTCTCTTCAGAATCAGAGATGCCAAATGTTGACCAGTGGACTCCTCTGCCTCCAAAAACCCCATGAAATGTTCCTTTATATGGGGCTTCCCCTCCAGTGACACAACCCGAATCACAACTGACAACTATTCAGTGTGGCCTGATATCTGGAGTGCAATCTAGAATTATTGAAAAAAACTTTGATTGTTTGATGTCGCTCACCATTGCTGAAATGGTCTTGCTGCTCGACAAATCAATGAGTTCGTTTTGTATGTGGTGGCCGAGGTAGCTGGTGTGACTGGAGGTCCCTTTTGGACACGGTTAATGTGCTCTTGCATTATAGGATCAAATTGTGCCATCAGTTCAACTTCTTTCAGAAAATTGCCATTTGATGGTGAGAACAATTTTCTGTATGTCCCTTAGTGCCAAATTCCTAACTGCCAGAGAATGCACAATAGCAGTGAGACGTGTCAGCACCGCTCTCCATCTCAACTTCTCAGCCTCCAGAAGTGCCATCTCCCTGCTTGTCAATGGTCTCCCCCTTTCTCATCCTCACTGCCAGTTCTTTCCAGATTTTCAATAGAATTTAGGTGTTCTGAACTGTTGTCATGTGATGTGAGCAATGAGCTTGCATGCTTCCAGTCCGAGAGTCCCACACTTGTTAAATTTATTTTCCTCTTGGAAAATAATGTACAACAGAAACAGAAAAGGCTGTTTGTTTTAAGGAATAGACCAACCAACTTCTGGTTATATTTTCCCCACTACCAATGACTTCCTGAAGTATTGATGTGGAAACTTCTTCCGTCACTGTCGTTTCTAGGGAATACAAAGTCAGATGGTACTTGACTTGGTCCCCCTGGAAACCAGTTGTGTCCGAATTCTCTCAGTCAGAACTGAAGGCCAGTTAGCAGGGTCGGTGGGACAGAGACTCATCCTCAGGAGGCGATTCTGCTCCAGGCCTTTCTAATAGAAAGAACAAGAGCATTACTCATTAGTATACACACCTAAGTTAGATAACACATTATTCACAGCACTTTGTTTATGGTGGTGGTGGTATGGAATTATGGTGGGAAACACACACATACCCAGTAACCCAGACCCAGTGATAATAACATTATAATTTATAACTGTTTGCAATGCTTTGCAGGGATGCACACACATACACATACACACACACGCACACACTCACAGACATATGTGCACACAAACTCACCTGAAGAGTCCTGCCGGGGAGAATAGAAGCAAATGGGTCTTCATCCTCAGGATCAGACTGCATTTGTGGAGACATATGTGAGGCTGAGGAGGTAGATGGCTCCTCACCTCAATATGCAGAAGTAGACGGCTTCTCATCCTGGCTAGTGGCAGAGGGTGTTCCAAAATATTTCAAACAGTGCCCCTGCAAATAGTAAAATAGAACATAACAGACCAATGCATGAATAGGCTAGTACAATTAATTTAACATGTTATTAAGCACAATTTATTAAACTTTTAGAATAGGAAAACAAATGAATAATACCCCCTCCTTGGTTTAATGGCTAATTATATACATAATAGTACACTTCAAATGACAGAAAGCTATATCACAAAATAGCAGTGCAATATAGCAGTGAAGAGTAGATGACATAGCTCTATACCTTATCTTTTGCTCGTTTCTCCTCTTCTTCTTTCCTCTTTTTTCTAAAACTGAGCACCTGATAGCTTTGACCTCTTCTTATCCATTTGCGGTTATTTGACAGACCTTAGGCTTAGTGTGAAGATTCGTTCTGTAATAAATAATATACATTTCACTATTTAACCAAACCCAGAAAAATAACATTACATATGTTAAATTATGGGCCTTTATTCCAATAATATTAATCTGGAAGCATTTTGCATTGTTTAGGTCTTTTATGGGAAGGTTTATGGAAAATGGTTTTTTTATTAATAAAAATAATTTATTGATCTTTTATTATTTATTTTATTTTATTTTTTATTTTTATTTATTTCTTTATTTATTTATTCTTATTTTTATTTTTATTTTTTTTGCAGGCGCTCATGCCGCCCCTCCCACAAATGCCGCCCTGTGCGGCTGCCCATATTGCCCATATGAGGAACCGCCACTGTCTGGATGGGTTTAACAAAATCTAAGGTTTTATGGTCCTTTTTTCTTTGCTGAGCTACAGTTACGGGGCTTATTTATCTGACATATTGCAGCAATTCCTTGAACCTCAGCTGATTGGGGATAGGATTGTTAGTACCGTCGTCTATCAACATGATGGTGCTCCTTGTCACTATGCCAAAATTGTTCAGGATTATCTAAATGGACGTTTTCAAATCGCTGGATCGGACGCGGAAGTAACAGACCTTGGCCAGCGAGATCACCAGATTTAACCCCTTTAGATTTCTTTGCATGGGGCTTTATCAAATCGCACGTCTATCAGACGAAGATTACGAGTCTTGAAAACTTACGTATACGAACTGCTGCAGATAACATAACCCCGCAAATGCTCCAGAATGTTTAGAAATGCTGCGGAACGATTGAGCTGTGCAGGGATACTGATGGGCGTCACGTCGAATCCTACTCTTAATTATTTTAATAAATGTTACACTTTACATTTTATGATTGAATTCCATATAATTTCCAAGTGCTTCACAAAATAGATCCTGACTTTATGTACACCCTGTATAAGAAGCAGCAGGGGCCCAATACAGAACCCTGAGGAACGCCACTCGCTACATTAGCCCAACACGACTCCGCTCCATCAACGACCACCCTCTGTTCCTACCTCGCAACCACTCTTCTATCCAATTTATTACTACACACCCTGATTCCATGAGCTTTAGTTTTCTCAATGAGTCTTTTGTGCGGTACGGTGTCAAACGCTTTTTGAAAATCTAAATACACTTCATCAACCGCCCGATGACTCGTAAACGTCAACCACGCTTTGAAAAAATTCTAAAAGATTAGTTAAGCAAGATTTGTTTCGCCTAAAACCGTGCTGCGTATTTCTAACTAAATTATGCAATTCTAAGTGTTCGACTATACGATCCCTAAGTATTGATTCCACTAGCTTACCTACAACAGACAGACGTTAAACTGATTGGCCTATAATTTCCCGCCGCACCTTTATCGCCTTTCTTAAAGATAGGTGTTAGTTTGCTAACTTGAAATATCTGGTACGCACCCTCAGAAATAGACGCATTAAAAATCTTGTTAGCGGCACAACATGCTATCTTTTAATTCTTTAGTTGTGATGGGGATATATGGAATATGGCCGCCGTGACTTACACGTTTTTCATTTTATCAGTATAGCGCATTACCACCCCTCACTAACCACAATATTATCCAAAATACTACCATTATCAAAAGGTATTATGTCTATGACCGTAGGGATATTCGTTACATTTTCTGCAGTAAAAACTGACGTAAAGAATTCGTTTAGCAAGGTAGCCATTTTCTTGTTTTCAGAAACTAGATCTCCGTTAACATTTTTCAACGGCCCCCGACACTTTTTACTGGATTTCTATTGTTGACGTATGAAAGACTCGCTTGGGGTTTCTTACCGTCACGAGCTATGGAGATCCATTTGGAATCCGCATATTGCGCAAGGATATAGACAAAATCGAAAGAATTCAGAGAGTCTGAGCAGCTAAGATGATTCCGTTGCTTAGGTCAAAGTCGTACGAGGATAGGGTTAAGGAGTTAAAATTGACTACACTCGAGACTAGGAGGCTAAGGGGTGATCTAATCCAGGTTTTTAAAATTATGAATGGGTTTGATAACGTAAATAGAGCTAGCTTTTTCGAATTAGCACACTATAGTAAAATTAGAAATAATGGGTGTAAGCTGACAAGTAGAAGGTTCGAGACGGCAGGTGCCAAAAACTTTTTTACGCATAGAATAGAATTGTTGGAATAGGTTTGCCGTAGAAGTAATTAGTAGCAGCGTCTATAAACCATGTTTAAAAATCGATTAGATGCATATGTTGATAGGTTAGGTATAGTTTAAGGTAGTAAAATTAAGGTTTTTGTGGTTCTGAACCCACGTAAAATTGTAGGTCCCCCTCCGCCATCACGGTGGACATGCGCATACACAATTACAAACACGGTTAGAAAGACCAGCCATGAGTGGATCCTAGGGTCTTGTTGGTCTGAAACATTATTATATATAAAAAAATATTAAAATTACATCAAACTAAAAATATTGCTATTTTCGCAGTTAATTAATCCCCATACTACTTAACATTCAAGTTTTTTGCTTATAGAATTATGTAAATTTTTTGTTTTTTTTACTTTTCAGTATATCAAAAGATGAGAGAGAACAGTATTACTCACTTCTGTATCATGTGAGCTTAAACTAGACATAATATATTAGAAGAGATCAGAGTATGGCATATACTTTTAGAATTACTGTGTAGCGTAGGCTAAACATTTTTCCAATCTCCAAATATTCCAAAGTAGATTCTATAGTTATACCATAAAATATGAACTGATATTTGTTCTTATCTAAATCATGTTCTTAATGGGGTATCATGTATATAAGTTTAGTTTTAATCGTAAATAATTCAATGCTTTTTTCTCCTTAGCATTGTTAATCTATGATTACAAAAACCTAGGCTTATGGCAAATGAGAAGTTACCCATCATAAATAAGCTTACCTCCAAAATGTTAACACGAGTACTATAAATATAAGGATAGCTTATTGGAGTACACAGACAGCAATTGGGCCAAACCAATATCCTATCTATCTATCTATCTATCTATCCGATTTAAGGTGTCAAAAATATTTTCCTTCCTATGATTGGCCAGCTGTGGAAAAAAAAATGAAAGATAGTCCCTGATTGGACAATTCATGATCTGAAAAGTTAAGCCGCAGGGAGAGATGTACAGGCCCCGCATACGTAGGCGAAGACTTTGTAAAAGTGACCGACATTTCGGTTCATTCATTACTGCTACGTAAGAATATATGTACGATGGCAAAACTATTGAATAGTATCATCATATGAAATTGGTATTAATCGCAAGAAGCCGTCCAAATTTACATTAAGACTACATGTAAAGTATAATAATCAACTCTGAACAATATTGATGAACGGTTGTTCTTTGACGCTTTTCTGCGTTATAAATTAATATATATATAAACGCTAATTGTTGTCATACTGTGACATGTATTGCAATTACCAGCGCTATCTACCGATTAATATATTTTTATGTAACACAAATATAACCTCGTATGATAATCATTGTCGCCAGGTTTAATTTAGCTTTTAATTCAATCTTTCATGAAAAATATAACGTTGCCAAGATTCATATACACAGCAACAAAGTAAAGCATTATTTAACATAATTGCCGTTTCCAATCACTATGTAAAGAGTTCAATTATCTAGTACAAAGCAATTCAGGAGGACTGGAATAAAATTAAAATGTTTTATTTATATATACCATAAATTGCGGCGTATAAGTCGACTTTTTAAGCATGAAAAAAATCTCTCCAAAACTTAGGGTCGACTTATACGCCGGGTATAAAAAGTGAACCTCTATCACAGAGTGGTAAACAAGCCTGTCTAAACAAGACACTACAGGGGTAATGACAGTTAACGATACATAATGACAGTTTATTGATTATACACACACTTCCTCGCTGCAGCACAGTTGTTTGAAGAGTTTGCAAACGCAACAACTTTCAGCTTGAAACTAGCGTCATATTTCATCCTTTTTGCTGGGGGTTCCATAGGGTTAAACTAGACAAGGGTTAAACTAGACAAGGGTTAAACTAGACAAGGGTTAAACTAGACAAGAAGACACGCTGGGCTCTGGCTCTACCTAGATTGTTGTCAGGTTGGTGTTTGGGTAATGAGTGGATGCCGGCAAGAGCATTAGGCCTCGGTGGCTTAGTAAATTACCTTGTTGGTTTGTTCAGTATACGCTTTCGCTATGGGCTGTATCCACATTCTTAATTCTAGCCTAGCTTTTGTTTGGGGGTCGACTTATATGGCGAGTATACCAGAGTAACCAGAATTTTGAGCTGAAAATTTTGAGGTCGACTTATACGCCAGGTCGACTTGTACGCCGCAATTTACGATATATATATATGCTGCAAATCCACAAGGAAAAAAAAAACGATTCCAAGGCCTTTCGTGTATTCAGAGCTACACAACGTAGCGGAAACCAAAACAATTAGCACATACTTAACAAGAGTTAATGAGAGGCAAAAGGAATTTTAACAAGATGCCAATTTTATACATTCCCGCACTGTTATTGAAATTGTTTTTATAATGGATAAATGCACATTCTAGAATATTTTTCTATTATACCTCTGTTTTTAACAAGCGCTTTAGAACTATCCCACTTGATGCTATGATTACATCTATACATATGGTTAAACAAAGCATTGGAATTATTAACTATTCTACACGCATATTTATGCTGTTTTACCCGAATATCTAACGTTTTACCCGTTTGGCCTATATATACAGAGTTACATTGTGTACATCCGATCGAATACACACAACCAACATTATTATCCGGGCTATTCTTTATTAGGCGTGATCTAAGTATTATTATACTTAGACCACATTGATGCCAAGTGCTTTAAGTAAAGTCGAAAGATATTGAAAATTAACATGGTAAGGTAGGCTAAGGATATTTTTACACTCAAATTCCTTTACAATTACATTATTATAATACCTATTATTGGCTTTCCTAAGACAGTTATCTAAAAATGAAATAGGATAACACAGTGGCATCCTAAGGGGGTGCGAGGGGGGCGGTCCGCCCCGGGTGACAGCCAGGAGGGGGGTGCCATCGGGAGAGTTGAAATACCAGTACAAGTTTTCAAACCAAATGAAAAATTCGCCAAAGTAAGAAAAAAAATTTAAAAAGTTCGAACTATTACAACAGCTCAATGTTAATTTCCACTATAAAATACATTTTTTTTATTGGCAATACAAAATTTACAAACGAAAAATTAAATATCTGATAAAAATTACATCAAAAGACGAACGTTTGTTGACGTTTTAGTCATCACTTTGTTGAGCATAGCCAGCTGGCTGCAACTGACATTCCAAGTCTTGTTCACTTGACGCTGTGACTCCACATACTGTACATGAGGTATGTTTCATTAAATAATTATGATAAAGCATAAAGTGCTGGTGTTTATAACAATATCATGGTACTTATACCAGTGTCCAGTAATTTTTGACAATGTGGTATCATAGTGATGTTTAAGGGTTTATAAATACATCGTCGTGATGTTATAATACCCGGTAAATGCATTGTGGCGAGGGCTATTCATTGTGCAACTACAAAGTGTGAGGAAATGGACATTAATATGGAGAGAAGAGGGAGAGTAAAGCTCCGAAAAAGGATGCCAGGAGAGATGGCAAAGGATGCTGGTCTCACATTGCCAGAGGAAGTAAAAAGGGCTATGTTTGAATGTCTTGATAGCTTTCATCAAGAATTGGAGATTCGTTCTAAGGCAATGGATCAAATTCTGTCGATCTTCGCTGTTATTCAGCCAAACACTTTGGTGGTTGCAACGGAAGAACAACTTCGGAAGTATATTCCAAATTTGACTCAGATTTTCGATGAATTTTCTGATGAAGATGATAGTGTGGAAATTGGACGACTTCGGAGGCATTTGGAAGCTGCCAAAATCAGCGTTGAAGAGGCAAAGAAATGGACAGCATTGCAGTTTCTGGAGTTTGTGAAATGGGATTTTTGTGAAACTTTGCCAAGCTTGTCACTGTGTTTGAGATTCTTTTTGACTGTCTCTCTCTATTGCTTCATATGAAAGTTTTTCCAAATTGAAATTGATAAAAAATTTCTTTCGCTCTACCATGAGTCAGACAAGATTGACAAATCTGGCTTTACTTTCAATTGAACATGAATATGCAAAGAAAGTGAATTTTGATGGTCATTGATCAATTTGCAGAAATTAAGGCTCGAAAGCAGAGACTGTGAATCCTCTCTATTTACCTTAGAAGAATAGGCTGAGCGTTGAGACTGGATTTCCTGTGTTTTTTGTATAAAATAAAATGCAGTATTATCTGTTGACTGAATTTTTAATGTCCTGCATTTTTCTTATTTCCAATTTGCTTATGACTGTACTGTTTAAAAATCTACTGGCAAACATAATATATTTGTGTGTGTGTTAAATTTTAAAATTATTTAGGGGGTGCCAAAGGAAGGATCCGCCCCGGGTGCCAAATACTTTAGGTACGCCCCTGGAATAACATAGTTTAGTACCAATATTCATGATATTGCGTAACTCGGAATCTAAAAATTCAGGACTGACAACTCTCAATGTTCTAAGAAACATAGCAGAGAAAATAAAGGATTTAATCGAGGGATGATGGTCAATAAAAATGCACATGAGAGTTATTATTAGTAGGCTTGCGATAGACTTCAAATTTGAACTGATTAGAGCATCTCCAAATTTTTAGATCCAGAAAAGATAGGCTTCCCTCATTTTCTTTTTCAACTGTAAACTTAATAGATGGGACTAAATTGTTGAGCCTACCAAGAAATAAATCAACATCCAAATTATTAGGCCAAAGGCATAAAATATTTTTACATACCTGTACCAAACCAGGTTAAAATTAACAATGGTAGGCAAAATTGTACTTTAAAAAAATTCCATATATAAATTAGTACAGGTGAAAGGGGATTTCCCATAGCCAATCCAAACGACATAACATAAAACTTATTTTCAAACTGAAATTTACAATCTTTGACGTAAAGCTTAATTAACTCGATGAGAGTGTTATTGAACAGGGAAAGAATATTCAGAGATTATCTTTTAAAAAATCAAGTAGGTCATCAACAGGGAATTTTGTGAATAACGAGCATACATCAAAGCTTATCAATTTTAAATTATGGTCATTAGGAAACTTCAGTTTGTCAATAAGATCCATGCTATTTACAATATGTGACTTAGAAATAGAGCCAACTAACGGCGTTAAACTAACCAACCATTTACATAGCTTATAGGTTACGCAGCCTACTGAGCTGACAATAGGCCTCATGGGATTATTAACTGTGTTTTTTTACTGAGCCGTACAGATATGGTAGTGACGGATTGATACTAAGAAACTGCTGCGAAAGCCGATTATAGTTATTTTTTAATATTTCTCTTAATTTTCTGTTAAACATTTTATTAACATCCTCCAATGGGTCTCTATTTAGAGGTTTGTACGTGTCACGATCACTCAATAACGTATTCATCTTTTCAACATAACTGTTTTTGTCTATGATGACGATCACATTAGATTTGTCCGCTTTAGTAATATGTAATGAATCATTATTTTTAAGTGTTTTTAGGGCTTTTTCACACCTCTAAGCATAATTCGATTCATACCTCGTATTAAAAGCACTATACACACAACCTTTGGCTAAAGTCACCTCACTTTCGGATATATTTATTATTCTGACCATCATCCCTCGATTAAATCCTCTATTTTCTCTGCTATGTTTTCTTAGAGCATTGAGAGTTGTCAGTCCTGAATTTTAGATTCTGAGTTATGCAATATCATGAATATTGGTACTAAATTATGTTGTTATATTTCATTTTTAGCTAACTGTCTTAGGAAAGCCAAGAATAGGTATTATAATAATGTAATTGTAAAGGAATTTGAGCGTAAAAATATCCTTAGCCTATCTTACCATGTTAAATTTTCAATATCTTCCGACTTTACTTAAAGCACTTGGCATCAATGTGGTCTTTAAGTATAATAATACTGTTAGATCACGCCTAATAAAGAATAGCCCGGATAATGTTGTTGGTTGTGTGTATTCGATCGGATGTACACAATGTAACTCAGTGTATATACCGTCTGGCCAAACGGGTAAAACGTTAGATATTAGGGTAAAACAGCACAAATATGCGTGTAGAACAGCTAATAATTCCAATGCTTTGTTTAACCATATGTATAGATGTAATCATAGCATCAAGTGGGATAGTTCTAAAGCGCTTGTTGAAAACAGAGATATAATAGAAAGAAATATTCTAGAATGTGCATTTATCCATTATAAAAACAATTTCAATAACAATGCGGGAATGTATAAAATTGACAGCTTGTTAAAATTCCTTTTGCCTCTCATTAACTCTTGTTAAGTATGTGCTAATTATGATAATAAAAACCCACTCTAATAGACAGAGTTTACTTCCACAACAGGGCATCGAAACTGTTGTGGAAATAAACTCTGTCTATTAGAGTGGGTTTTTATTATCATATTGTGACTTTCACGTAGAAAAAAGTGTTTTTTTTTCATTTATTATGTGCTAATTGTTTTGGTTTCTGCTACGTTGTATATATTTATGAGCATCTTGCCTTCTCTCTCCATTCCCTGACGAGGTGTAACTCTGAATACACGAAAGGCCTTGGCATCGTTTTTCTTTTTCTTTGTGGATTTGCAGCATTCATTCATTTCACGTGTTTAATTGTGAAACTCATCCCATATATATATATATATATATATATATGTTAAACACAGACCGTGCATGGAACACGGTTTCTCAGGGAACCATTCTGAGTTTGTGTATATATATATATATATATATACACACATATATATGTATATTTTTTTTTTCCTCCTTAGCTGATCTTTTTCCGTCTCATCTACTCTGTGAGCAGTCCAGCATGCTCTCAAATACACACTTCTTCAATTCCTCACTACACAAACCTTTCAAAATTTATTTATTTATTTATTTAAAAAAAAAAAAAAAATGGCAACGTTAACCCTTGGAGACCTTGATTTCGTCTTTCTCTTATGGAAGATGCATTATTTTGTGGGCGCTCGTCCTTAGCCCCTCCTTCCTACATGAAAAAAAAGTATATACGAGTATACTTATTACTGTATGTGGGTAGAAATTAGCCACTGATAATAAACATCTGTGGAGAACCCCCAAACTCGCCAAAGAAATAAAATTTATGGGAAAAATACCTAAATTTAAAATTCAGCAATAATTCATATTTGGTTGGAAGACCAATTGGCCAGTTGTGTATGTATTTTTGTGTTGGTCAGATTTTTAACCAATAATGGATTGTTACCGAATTTTGAAACATTAATAATGTCTTCATAGAGCTTATTTCAAATGTTTTTTTATTACAAGCGTATATACAGTTTTCATATCTTCTAGTAATTAAGAAGTTTAAAGAAACTTTTTTTCTATAATGTTTAGACATCAGTTAAATATTTGCCACTGGGAAAGTAAAGTATGTAATCCCTTTTCAGCATGTTTTGATATGCATGGTTATAATGTCAAATACTCAATAACAAAGCCTTTCATTATTGTTATTATTATTATTATTATTATTATTAATTAATTATGAGCAATTCAGCATGTGATGATATGCGTGGTTATAATGTCAAATTACCCAATAACAAAGCCTTTCATATTACTATTAATTTATGAACAATTCAGCATGTGATATGCATGGTTGTAATGTCAAATACCAAATAAAGCCTTTCATATTATTGTTATTAATTAATTAATTATGAACAATTCAGCATATTGTGATGTGCATGGTTATAATGTCAAATACTCAATAACAAAACCTTCATATTATTGTTATTATTATTATTAATTAATTATGAACAATTCAGCATGTGATGATATGCATGGTTATAATGTCAAATTACCCAATAACAAAGCCTTTCATATTACTATTAATTTATGAACAATTCAGCATGTTGTGATATGCATGGTTGTAATGTCAAATACCAAATAAAGCCTTTCATATTATTATTATTACTAATAATTATGAACAATAATGTAGCTACTATAATTATGTTGATATTAGTGAAATATACAGTGTAACACTGAATAAACGGATCACTTTGTATAAAGGATTCATGCTTTTTATACTACTGTTAACTTGTACGAGCTGTATACCGTCTTTTGAACCAGAATTTGAAGCCACAATTTTTGTAACTGTTTCCTTCACACCTGAATATATACTCTATTTTTAATGTATAAAAGAGAAACGTTTAGAAAAAAAAAATTGAATTCACTATATGAGAAAAGCTGGGGTTGGGTTGGGAATTTGATAGTTATTTTAAATAAGTGGAAATGCTCATGTTCACATATAGACAGTATATATATATATATATATATATATATATATATATATATATATGAATAGAAACACAAAGTGGTGCTCAAGCGCTTTCGTCTAATGACATCCTCAGGAACAAAAAAATGTCGTGAATACGTTTTATTATTTATTATACTTCATTATTTACTCTACTTTCTGCTCTCTATTGCATTTATCGCTTGCTTTCTCGGTACTACACTCGTTTTCACTGTACCGTATAAATTCATGGTAGCCACGCCGAGACTATGAAAGCCGTTACAACACAAAGGGGGAAGGAGGGGTTCATTAACACTCTTTTTAAATGCTTGTTAACACTTTATTTAATTCCGAAAATGCTTTAATTAATTTGAGGGGATGCGAGTAGGAAATTTTACTATAATATTTTACGTCGGAGAGGGGCACAAAACAATTAATTTAATTTTAAGGTTACATGGCCCCAACTTTACGCTTATCGCCCTGCCGAATGACTGACTCTTTTTTGGGGGTAGTCCGCTCTCTGGGCCTCTGTTCAGGATTGCCAACTCTTCCAATTTTATACAATTACAATCTAACATACTTTATCGTAATTTCACCATTATTTAAATAGTTTATATTAAACATTATAATCTTAACTAAACAAAAATTAATATTCTTAACTAGGCATTACTACACTCGCATCACCCCATTGAAAATAAGTTTTTCATTAGGAAAACTTATTAATATCGTTTAACAAATTTAATAATTTATTCAACAAAGTTATATATTTTTCAATTTTTTTTTTTTTTTTTTTTTTCTCTAACAAATTCAAAGTTGAGATAGACAAGAAATAATTAGAATGACAAATTCCACACATATTTTGTATCATATTATAAAAATCGAAAACTTTATAATTTTCACATTTGCATAAAATAACATTTCGGATCTTTTCCGTTTGACTGCCGCCATTGAAACATAATTAAACTTTTTGTATTTTAACTGAAATGTCTTGATGATACAAAATAAGTTACTTTATAAAAAAGCTTTTCTTAATTTCCCCTTCAAATTTTGTTTTCTTATAAACAATTTTAATTACTTTCAAGATCCATGCTTAATTTTTAAGTTTTAATCGTGTCAGAAAAATAAGGGGATCACCTGAAGATCAGGGCCTCCAGCCTTCTTTAGTTAGCTTTATAAGGCTAACTAACAAAAATATCACGACCTAACCTAACCAATCGTCAAGGTCGTACAGTTGACCTAACGATTGGTTAGGTTAGGTCGTGATATTTTCGTTAGTTAGCCTTATAAGGCTAAGTAAAGAAGGCTGGGGGCACTGACCTTCAGGTGATCCAAATAAGGAAGTTCAACTTATAAATATAAGTCATTATAAGGGAAAATTAAGAAAAGCTTTTTTATAAAGTAACTTATTTTGTATCATCAAGACATTTCAGTTAAAATACAAAATACAAAAAGTTTAAATATGTTTCAATGGCGGCAGTCAAACGGAAAAGATCCAACATTTCACATTAATAATTAAATTACAACCTGTAACTAATCTATACATGCAAAAAAAAAAATAACGGAAAATTTTCTTACAGTTGGCTACACAAATCTCAAGTTCACAATCATTTCCAGCGATTCCTCATCAAAGATCGCTTTACATTTGAAACAATTATTTGTATAGTTATACAGTTACTATCAGGGCAACCTAGAAAAAATAAGAAAAAGTTTACATAAAATACTGACCAAGAGCGCACTACTATTCACGAAAAACAACAAATATGGGCAATAATTGCACCTTTTCACTTATAATTTCATTACATAATAATCAGTACATTAATTTGCTGGACGTTGTTTAGATCACAATCCGCAAGCTGACAACGGACTTCTTCAATTTTCAATCGCAGCTCTCCTGCTCACTTCGCTAGAATGCAAGGGATTGCATCAATCAACATGCAACAGGTCAGCACGCTGTAATGGTTCCGCTTTCTCTCCTGAGGATGTCATTAGACGAAAGCGCTTGAGCACCACTTTGTGTTTCTTTTCCCTTCGTGGTTTTATTCATCATAAATATTTTTCACGCGTTACTTTCGTGAAATAATTTATATATATATATATATATATATACACACACAGGGTGTCCCATAAGTCCGGCATCATAGGAAAAATAATAAAAAAAGGCAAAACAAAAGCTTTTATTTACAGAACGTGCTCAATATGTCCACCATTGTTTTCAATACACAAATTCAGACGTGATACCCAGTCAGCAAGCACACGGTGAATGATGTCAGGAGTAATGGTGTTACATGCCCCAATAATGCGCTGCCGCAAATGTTCAGCACTCCTAATTTTCTCTGCGTATACCAGCGCTTTCAAGTGGCCCCAGAGATAAAAATCTAGTGGCGTGATATCCGGGCTTCTAATTGGCCATTTCACAGGCCCTCGACGTCCTATCCAATGACCAGGGAATTGTTGGTACAGGTATTCCCTTACTTGGGTGCTGTAATGTGCAGGAGCGCCGTATTGCTGAACCATGTTGGGAAATTTCCTTCTTCGTTCAAGACACTGGGAAATGCTTCTTCCTTGAGCATACGTAGATAGGTGCCTCCAGTGACATGTTCATCGAAAAAGGGGGGGCCTATGATGCGATCCTTCCAAATGCCACACCATACCATCACCCGAGATGCACCTTGTCCTTTGAAGAGGTATACCAGTGAGGGTTGTTTTGACACCAGTAGCGGGTGTTCTGTCGATTTACCTCACCATTTCCATAAAAAACAGCCTCGTCATTAAACAGAATGGTGGACGGGAAATTGGCATCCCGACATAAAAATATGAATTATGGTTTGTAGAAATAAAAATATGAATTTCTCCTATGATGCCGGACTTATGGGACACCCTATATATATATAGTATATGTATGTATGTATGTATGTGTGTATTCTTTATTTGTTGTTCTGATAGAAATTGGAATTTGTTGTATTGAGGGAATTAAATGTTGACTAAAGGAGGTAAAAGTGTTAAAAAAACCTATCGTATGTATTTTATTGGAAAAAAAAATGTATAAATATTTATTGGAATCTTGCAAGGTCAGTTTATTTAACTGTATTTATTTGAGGTAATCCATTAAGATTTACTCCTCTGAAGTTATTTTTATATGAACTCGTTTCACACACACACACACACACACACACACACACACACACACACATATATTATATATATATATATATATATATATATAT